>RJVT01000069.1:0-12500 GCA_018835575.1 Cotesia chilonis
ATCACTAAGGATAGAAACGCATTTCCAATTGACTATTGCAAAGAAAGCAGCAAAATTAAAAAACAAAGATTACTTACTGGTAAAGAAATAATGAATTTATTAAATGCCATGCGAAACGAAAACCGAGACATGTTAATGATAACGAATTTTCACTCCTATTAAAAAAAGGCTATGTTCCACAAATATAAAAATTATAAGTAGATAATCAGTAGGGTGGGTCAAAAAATCGAATAATTTATTTTTGACTTTATACTCTGAAAAATAGGTTCGTAGACACCTAAAAAGAATTCTCTCCAAGTATAAGCTCTTAACTATAACGGGAAGGTCCTCCGCTTTGCGGGTTTCTATTTTTTTCGAATAATCAGATAAAAAAATTTATATCTCGCTTCCAACTGCTTGGAAAAATATTCCGTGGCATAGATTTTGTGAGAAATTGAATGCTTTACAAAAAAGGTCTCTTATGACTTTTTCAAAAACTCAACCGATTAAAAGATATTCATAGTTGAAGTTTGGCTATTTTAAGGAAAATATTCGTTTTTATTATGAATTTTATAAGTCGATGAAAAAAAATTATTTCGGATTGCGGAACTCATGATTTTGTAGGAAATTTACTGCTCTACAAAAATGGTCTCTTATGATTTTCTGATTAAGTGAAGCCGTTACGAGATATTCATCGTCAAACATTAACGAATATCAATATTTCCAGTTTTTGATCAATAATTCGATAAATTTTAATTTAAACTATGAGTTTCAGGAAAATTTACATAAATTTAAATTTCTATCATAAAAGTCACTCCTACAGGAGTTATTTGTTCAAAAATTCACTAAGAAGTTTTTGTTCTAATGATATTTTTTGTAAGCTTTATTTGTAATAATTTAAAATGTCAATTGCATTGGCATTTCATATTATTACGGTTGTTTAGTATGTATTTTCAAATTTTATTCTACCAATTATACATAAAGTTTTTTGTGAGAGAGGCTTTTTGTTCTGAATTACATTACTTCTTCTGTTGGTACTCTAACGCTAGCGCCACCTATGTTGTTTTCTTAACTATCTTCGTTGTCTACTTTTTTATCAGTACATTTTCAGTGCTCCAAAAACTCATCATTTCGTATACATGATAATAACAATTTTTTCGAAATAAGTCATTTTCTCATTATATAAATTCATTTATTATCAATAATTCTACAATGAATAAAGAAATACGTTTAATCGGTATACCTGTGCAAAAACTCACTGACCGTAAGTTACCAAAAGTGAAAGAGGTTATGAGAGTGTTTTTCTATCAACTTAAAGTTTTAAAGTTTTCAATCAATCAAAGTGCAAAAAATTCAGCTGACAAGGTTATTGAATTGTGGAAAATAAATCAGATCCCTACGAGTGAAGCTCCTAATGTAGTCAAAAAAATTCTCCGTTTTCATAGTGAGTGGTTGAAATTACAAAAAGATTTTAATAAGAAAAGTGATAAGGTAAAGGAAAAGGAGTTTCAGACTGATCTTGAACAATTATTCGACATTGTAAGTAAAAATTCCCTAAAAGGGGTGGATGATAACATTAGGAAGTTGTATTTGGATCAAAAATTCTGTACACACAAAGAGATTCTTTCGAATATTGTACCTGCGTCAAACTCAACTACAGATATGATGGAAATCGATGAAAGCAGTAAGTATCTGAGATAAATAATTGTTATAAATTCAGGTAGGAGTGTAAAACTTCCTTTATATTTATTATAAACAATGAGAATATCATTTTTCTACTTTACTTGCATTATAAATATCAGTATTCCTACGTATGACATTTGACTCGACGGTTTCTGGTACTCATGTTTAATTGCTTCTCATCATAATGAATAAGTGTTGGAAATTTTGTCTGTTTAATTTAAAAATTAACTCTTATTACAGACTTGAATCAGCCGTCTACCAGTCATGGGATTGTTTTAAGTGGAAAATCAGAATCATTCTCGACGCATACATTAAGTGGAACTACAAATTCTGGATCTGATTTGGAGTATGAACCCCGAATTCCGACAAAACGAGCAAAAATAAATGTCTTAACTCCTGAAGTCGTTTCTGCACTTGACAGAGCTAATGTCAGCAGTAGAAACGCGATGTTCATTATTGCTCCGGTTTTATCAGCTGTTGGTATAAAAATTGAAGATACAACGCTCAGCTATAGGTCCATCCAACGAGCTCGTATGGTTCAAAGAAAAGACATTGCTCAAGGATTAAAAGACAATTTTAAAATACACGATAAATACGTAGTGCATTGGGATGGTAAAATGCTAAATGATCTAATTGAATCCAAATCTGTGGAACGACTACCGGTTCTTTTAACTGCGTATGGTACTGAACAATTACTTGGAGTTCCAAAAATGAATTCTGGGACGGCAGTTAATCAAACATCCGCCATTTTATCAACATTGAGTGAATGGGGTATTATTAAGTATGTCAAGGCGATGTGTTTTGACACTACGGCTGTTAATACAGGTAATCAATCAATTACAAAAAATATTTTATTGTTGTCATTCTAGTTTAATTTCTATTTCTTACTGAATTTTACTATCAAAATGTATTAATCGTTTACTCGTTTGGATTTGAAATATAACCATTGATTTTTCTTAAATACTAAATTTAACGATAGTCATCTATTATTGTTCTACAGGAATTCACAACGGTACATGTAAGGAAATTGAAAAGATTTTGGGAAGAGAGTTGATCTGGTTATCATGTCGTCATCACATTTTTGAGATCGTATTAAGGGGCGCATTTGAAGTATTTTGGCCTGTGTCATCTGGGCCAAATGTACAGATGTTTGGAAGGTTTAAAAAATTTTGGGATGATATAGATATAACTAATTATAAATCTGGTGTTGAAGATGCTGTTGTTGCTGATATCATTTCGAATAAAAAAGATGAAATCTCTAGTTTTATTACGAAATCTTTACAGGTATGATTTAACTGTGATTTAAATTATAAAAATTTCGTTATTTTTGACAAATTTTTTATTTTTGATAGTTACTACAACCCCGAGATGATTATAAAGAATTATTGGAATTATCATTGATTTTCCTTGGAGAAATGCCTCAAGAAAAGATTTCTTTCAAACGTCCTGGTGCTGTTCATCATGCTAGATGGATGGCTAAGGCCATTTATAGTTTGAAAATGTATCTATTCAGAGACGAATTCAAACTCTCTCAGAAAGAATTGCATGGTCTTCGTCATTTCTGTATTTTTATAGTCACATTGTATTTAAAAGCTTGGTTTTCATCAACTTCTGCAACAACTGCTGCTTATCATGACTTGCAGTTTATGAAAAATTTATTGGAGTACAAACATATCAATCCTTTGATTTCTTCAGCTACGTGTGAAAAAATGATTTCGCACTTATGGTATTTGAGCGATGAACTTGCCATTTTATCACTGTTTGACGATGGCGTTCCATTAGAAGTAAAAAAAAGTATTGTTGAAGCCGTTAATACTCGTGAAGGTACAGATTCTAAAGCTAAAAGATTTGTAATTGCTAAAAAAGATTTGAATTCATTGGTGCAGAGAACTCTGAGTGACTTTGTGTCTAAAAAGTCATTAAATCTTTTCAAAATCTTCGATCTACCGTATGACTTTCTTGATGTCGATGTTGAATTATGGCCTACTAATGAGAGTTATCTCGAAAATAAAGAATACTTTCAACAACTAAAAGTTGTCAATGATTCAGCAGAGCGAGCTGTTGCATTAGTCAGTGAATATAATCAATGCTTGACAAAAAATGAAGAACAATTCCAGTACTTATTGCAAGTTGTCAAAGAACATCAAAAAACATTCCCAAATTGTAATAAAAGAAATTATTTATAGTAATAGCGTACTGTTATGTTAAAAATATAGACAATTATATTGCAATTGATAATTCAATAAAAAATTTATCTATAAAAAAGTTAAATACTGGTTGTTTCTCACTTGATTCAATACTTTTCATATTAAATTTGACAAAGAAATATGTCATTCACTTCAAATTAAACTAATCATTGGCTATATGTCGAAAAAAATGCTCTAATTTCTTGTTTTAATGCAATCAAACAAGCTCAAGACTGAAAACAATATTAAAAAAATTGTTTATAACATTTCTTTATCGATCGAAACTCAAATTTATGTAAATTTTCCTGAAACTCATAGTTTAAATTAAAATTTATCGAATTATTGATCAAAAACTGGAAATATTGATATTCGTTAATGTTTGACGATGAATATCTCGTAACGGCTTCACTTAATCAGAAAATCATAAGAGACCATTTTTGTAGAGCAGTAAATTTCCTACAAAATCATGAGTTCCGCAATCCGAAATAATTTTTTTTCATCGACTTATAAAATTCATAATAAAAACGAATATTTTCCTTAAAATAGCCAAACTTCAACTATGAATATCTTTTAATCGATTGAGTTTTTGAAAAAGTCATAAGAGACCTTTTTTGTAAAGCATTCAATTTCTCACAAAATCTATGCCACGGAATATTTTTCCAAGCAGTTGGAAGCGAGATATAAATTTTTTTATCTGATTATTCGAAAAAAATAGAAACCCGCAAAGCGGAGGACCTTCCTGTTATAATTAAGAGCTTATACTTGGAGAGAATTTTTTTAGGTGTCTACGAACCTATTTTTCAGAGTATAAAGTCAAAAATAAATTATTCGATTTTTTTGACCCACCCTAATAATCACAGAAAAAAAAGATTCAGCAATTAATTTACGACGAAGAAAAGTTGAAACTACGTTAAATAAAGAATTACCCCAAAAAACGAAAAAACACTAGTAATAAGTGTCTTTTACCACTTCTAAATAACGAGTATCTAAATATGGTTACACATGGAGATCAATTGCAGGAGATGAACATATGTATCAATTTAAATTAATTCTAGCTAATTGTTCGAATTACTATGTCATCGTGACACATTGTATTTGGCTAGACCAGAAAATATTGAGCCTGTGCCACCTCTGAAAACCATATTCAAAATAATACAGTACTTATAAACACTGGATATGTCATATTATAATACTAAAAAATTATATATTTATGATTCTTTGAATAAATTCACATTAAATGAAGATCAAACCTTATTTTTGAGACATTTGTATCCTTACTTTAATATCAATGAAAATCATTAATTTTCATGAGAATTCAGCACCAAAGTAACGGCACTGATTGTGGAGTATTTGCCATTGCGTTTGCAATATCTTTATTATATAATCAAAACCTGAACGCATTGTCTACGAACAGAGTCTCATGCGTTCTCATTTGGCTACAATATTTCAGACAAATACACTTAGCCACTTTCCGACTACTGATCGCAATATTACCTTAAATTTACCACCTTTAAAAGAAATAATGAAACGAATCATAAAAATTACAATCAACGAGTTAGTCGCACAAATAAATTATTGCATAACAACAAAAAACAATGATACAGAATTTCGTCAAAAAGAATTATTGATAAAGCAGTCTGATATAATAACTAATTTACCGTCATTGCCTAATGATAATTCTTCAGAAAACTCTAGAGAATTGTCTGAAGAGATAATTAATATCAAAGATGGTGGTTCTGTCGAAAATTTAATACCTAAACAAGACTTCCAAAATTGATTGACAACATTATTTAAATTCGGACTCAAAATTTATTGATAGTGAGAAATTGAAAAACAAACTGATAACAAAATTCAAAAACAAAAAATATCAATAGCTAAAAAAATTGTGGCTAAATATTGTCAAGAAAATTCAAGAAAAAATTTTATTAAAATAAAATCTTCTGAATATTATATTAATAAATTAGCTACAGTTATTGATGGAAAAAATCTCGTGGAGAAACATTTAGAAGCGCAAAGAATCATCAAATGGTGTATGTGTCGAAGAATAATGCTTATGAAATTATTAACAAATACTTTGAATTGTTTGAAGAACAAAGCCGAATTCCATCTTTCACATCTACTCGTTGATTCTTTAGCAATTACCATGGATGAATATAAGGCTATGTGTGGTCGATCTCTCCATTACTCAACTACAGAACCTTATTTTTACGAAACATCGTATTCATTTGCAACAATCGAGGATCAAATTATTTCTATGAATAAATTAGGTCAATCTACAAATATACTACCTTTATTAAATGATAAACATGCAAAAAAAAATGGCTTTGCAATAATTATTGTCGAGTAACTGTGGAGACGGAAATGTACATACGGTATAAAAACTTTCTTGAAAAATTATAAACACGGAATTTGAATAATTTTCAAGCATTTTTGGATCAACTGTTTATATATCATTCAGTTGATGATGTCGTGGATAAATTAGGTCACTACAATTTTTGTCTTCAATCTTTTAATTCATGCAATTCAGAGTTATTATGCATTGAGTTATTATCACCTCATTTTCCTTTTGTTCGATATATTAAGCAACTTATATACAAAATCAAAAGAAATTTGATTGATTTAAATCATCTAGATAAGGCATTAGAATCAGGTGATTCAGAATTTTTAATAAATGTTACAAATAAAATGAAAGAAGAAGGAAATATATTAGATGAAAAAGAAGGAGGATTATGTCTAGATGAAGATAAAATACAGACTGAAAACAAAGCAGCATTCCTGGCTTTTACAAAACGGTCATTGGATTTACCACGCTTTAAATGCATATCCTGTCAAAAGTTAGTTTTCAAAAAAGATGTTACTGAATGGAGTAAATTGCGTCAGCCTATTTCAAATGAATTATGGAATAATTTAATTAACTTTATTAAAGAACAAGATCCAACTATGAATAGCGATTTTATTTGTAACTATTGTTTACGAAAAATTCGCTCTGGATCTATGCCTCCAACTTGTTTACTGAACAACATGTATGTTGGAAAAATTCCAAATGAAATTTCCGCATTAAATGAGTATGAAAAAGTACTTATACAGCGAGCAAAAGCATTTCAAGTAGTGCAAAGATTAGGAACTGTTGCTAAAAAAAAATTTACCTCACAGTATGCGAATACAAAAACTAAAAGGTCAAACATTTCATCTTCCCCTGCCAATAGAAGAAACACTAAAAAAAATTTGTTCTACAACTGATCCGTTGAATAAACATCATGAGCTGTATATTGTAATGCGTAGTATTCCTACAAAGTCAAATGTTATATGGGAGAAAATGGTTAGCTTAGAAAATGTATTCAGAGTATTGACATGGTTAAAGAATAATAATACTCTTTATTCTGAAATTAAATTACCACAATGCCCTCAAAATTTACGTGAATGGTTAGATTCAAGAAATATTTCATTCCAAATTAAAATGACTGAAGACGAAAATTGTGAAAATACAATAAACGGTGAAAAAAATAATAATCATGATAATACTCCTATCAGTATGGAACAAGAAAAAAATAATATTGTCTGTAAAGAAGAAATTCTTGATAATCAAAACGTCGAAGAGTTAAGTAATAAATCAGAAAATAGGGAAAATATAGGACTGAGCGGAAAGAATCATAGTACCACTAAAGACCACAGCTATAGTAAAATATCATCTGTCAGAGACAGAAGTATAAATTCTAGTGATCCACAGATTCGGTAGAATCTGGCGCCAAGTTCCGTTCAAAAATTCCGTTGTAAACGGAGCGCCAGACTACCGACTGTGTTTACTGTAAGCAGAATGGTATTTCGAGGTTGCAAAATTTTATTTAATTATATGGTACTCCTTTTTCCAAAATGATATATCATAAAAGTAAGTCATACTCTATTTTACTGATATTAATTAATTATAATCAATTATAACATTTAATTCACTTAAAATTATTAAATTTTATCAGCACATACTATAGCGCGCTCACGAATTTCGATCCTGACTTTTTTTTTATATAAAAAGTGACATGCCACAGACTAGATAAAATAAAAATGTGTAGTAATCCTCCTATAGATACGCAACTACAGTTAAAAAAGTTAATTCACAGCTTGCATCTACAGCCACCAGAGTGCACTGGAATTATTTCTACATAAACTGTAGATTCAACGGGATAGCTCACTGAAGTTAGAACCCCAAATTTTTTTTTTTTAATTTTTGATTTTTTTTTCTATCACGTTTTCAGCTTTTCGTTTGTTCTTTATTATTCACTATCAACATTTGTTCGTTCTCCATTTATTTATTTTAAAAAGAATTTATTAATAATGTACCTTTAAGTTAGCCCCCTTGTCGCATTTTTTAATATTTTGGTAGCAATTTGAGTCATCATATCTCTATTCTTAATTGTTCATGTATATTTAAGATTTGTTCCTACTTCACATTGTTTATTTGTTGTTTAATTAACATTTTTAATTAGCTGTATGTATGCATTCTAAATATTTGCACTGCGCATGCGTCAACTTTACGGATATAGACTTTTAGCGCGGTCTTTTGAAAATTATAGTGACAAGCACATCTCATGTGTAAAAAATTAAAAAATTAACAAGTGTTATTTTTTAGGAATTACTTTTAATTAATTCAAATAATTAAAAAAAATTGTTAGACGTCAGCCAATATCAATGTCATTAAGTGAATAAATAAATAACTAATAAATATTCATTTCATTTTAAATTTCTTAAAAAATATCGAGGAATTGTTAATCAATGCATGTATATATTTTTTTTATATTCATCAATTCTATTTTCATGAATACTACGAACTATTAAAAAAAAAAAAAAAAAAAAGAAATCATAACAATAACAAAAAATTTCAATACTTTATTAAAATAAAACTTATTATAAAATTATTAAAAACTAGACGTTGCCCTTTTGTCCTGTAACCTCTATAATTGAAATTACAAGAAAAATACACTTACTCTAATCACTGTGCTGGTCAATATAATTTTCAAAAGTCCGCGCTGAAAGTCTAAACGTAAAGTTGACGCATGCGCAGTGCAAATATTTGGAATACAAATATTCAGCGAATTAAAAATGTTTATTAAACAAGAAATAAACAATTTGAAGTTGGAACATAGGTTTTTTATACATGAACAATCATAAACAGAGGTTATTCCCATTGGATAGTGTACCATTCTATGATTTTGTCGTCGTTGCCGATAGGTGGCATTGTCCAATCAAGTGGATTTCAAATAATTGTAATCTTTAGGTGAAAAGTCTTACAATTATGCGCATGGTGTATTGTGTCATTTACTTATAACAATGTCATAATAACAATAACACTAATAATAAAAATTATTAGACTGAAATTAATTATATCGGTAATACCAAATTGATGTTAAAAATATCATTATCATTATTATTACTGAATAAATTATTGTTATTATTAAATTAATGTGTATTAGAGTATTAAATCTGAATCAACAACTTTTTTAATTCAAAAAAATGTTAAAATTTTTACTGTATATAAATAAAAATGTAAAATCCCTATTAATAAGATAGTTAATCGCTTTTAACCGCGGAGTTTACGCGGATCAGTCACGTTAAGTTTTTTAATGCTACTAGCTACTATGAGAGAAACAGAATTTCAATTTTTTTATTAGGATTTGATTATCAAAATTAACGAATAAACAACCTATCATATTAGAATAGCTTTGCCTGCATTAATTTATTCATTTATGAATTTTCAATTTTGCGCGGGAAAAATTTAATTTTGAAATTAAGAATGTTAAAATACTTTATAAATACAAAATTTCTAGAACAAACTATCAAACAACTTCATATGTGGATGGTTTTCAAACCTATTCTTTCTATTGAATTTCATTTATTAACTAGACTAAATACACAACAGGCTAAAGATTGTTTGAGTTTTACTTTCTTCCTTCAGGCCAGCAGTTCAAGATTTAGGCAATTCTCATTGGATAGTGTACACATTCTACGACTTTGTAGTCGTTGCCTGTAGGTGGCATTGTTATTCAATCGAGCGGATTTCAAATAATTGTAATTTTTAGGCCATAGGTATTACAATTATGCGTATGATGCATTGTCCCCTTTATTAACAATAATGTCATTGTAACAATAACAATGATAATCATTATAAAAATGAAATTTATTATATCGGTAATGATAAATTGATGTAAAAGTATCATTATAATTGTTTATCATTACCAAAATAATTATTGTTATTGTTAAATTAATGTGTAGTAGAGCATTAAATCAAGATTAACAACTTTTTTAATTCAAAAAAATGTTAAACTTTAACTGTATATACATAAAAAATTTAAAACCCCATTGATAAGCTAGTTAATTGATTGAAACCGAAGAGTTTACACGGGTCAGTCACGTTAAGTTTTTTAACGCTACTAGCTACTATGAGAGAAACAGAATTTTAATTTTTTTGTTAGGATTTGATTTTAAAATTAACGAACAAATAACCTTTTATATGATAATAGCTTTACCTGCATTAATTAATTTATTTACATATTTCTAATTTTGCGCGGGAAAAGTTCAATTTTAAAATTAAGAATGTATTAAGAGGCGAGCAAAAAATTACACTTAACAAAAAGATATGAAATCCGAACAAAAACAGTTTCACTGTTAAAAATTGCGCCAAGTCCACGTTCATAAAACTCATCTTAATAACATCTGCACTTTGCAAAAAAAATAAGACTCGTTACAATAATTTTCATTCTATACAAAAAAAAGTTAAATACAAAAAAATACCAAGAAACCGTCATAATGTTGAAAAAATTGAAAAAAATTTGTTGAAAATTTAAAAATTAAGAAAAAATTTTTTTATCGTACTTGGCGCGCGTCATTGAGTACCCCAAATTTTTTCAGGATACATGAACATCCTTTTAATGTTTCAACATTTATAAGTAAGTCAACCTATAAAATGGATAAATGTAATTAATGAAATATTATTTTATGATACGTTTAACAAAAGTTAGGTAAAATCAACATGGCATATGTATTTTATTTGAAATTTTTAAATTCTCCGCACATCGTTTATGATTTCAATAAAACGCCCTCTCCTGTTCGGTTATGCAATTTGCTTACAAGTGAATACGCCTGCATACGTTGACTCTGTAGTGGAATCACTGCGAAAATTGAGTTGACTAAAAAATAAAACATATGGCCGACTAAATTGAGAAAATGCGGTGTGATTGCCAATCAAAATGTGTTAATTACAATTAAACGAAGCACGATCAAGT
Source organism: Cotesia chilonis (assembly GCA_018835575.1). NCBI lineage: Eukaryota > Metazoa > Arthropoda > Insecta > Hymenoptera > Braconidae > Cotesia > Cotesia chilonis. The sequence goes on from RJVT01000069.1 coordinate 11,120, forward strand.
TTCTTCATGAAAGCTTAATGACGGAACTGAAAAAAATTGAATTAAAAAATTTTGTGTTATTTCAGATATCTTCACCAGACTACCATATTGACAGTTATTTTCACTAAAAATCTGAAAAAAATTTTCGAAACGGATTTTTTCACTAAACTGATATTAATCCAGTAAGCAGTGTTTTTAATTCGTTGAGTATACTTCACTGATGTGAATCTATAAACATAACAATGTATGAAATCATATATTATATAATTAGAGCTGATAAGATATAATATATATATATATATATATACATATTTACATTACATAAATTCAAGCGAAATCGTTTTTTCTCGGGTTGAAATTCATTCGAAAAAATTTGGGGTACTCAATGACGCGCGCCAAGTACGATAAAAAAATTTTTTCTTAATTTTTAAATTTTCAACAAATTTTTTTCAATTTTTTCAACATTATGACGGTTTCTTGGTATTTTTTTGTATTTAACTTTTTTTTGTATAGAATGAAAATTATTGTAACGAGTCTTATTTTTTTTGCAAAGTGCAGATGTTATTAAGATGAGTTTATGAACGTGGACTTGGCGCAATTTTTAACAGTGAAACTGTTTTTGTTCGGATAGTTATTATCAACAAATTTAAAGTGTTGTTAGAAACTTATGTTTCAAATCAGCACCGCTTTTACAACTGTTTAGTCGGACATTGTATGATGAAAGCTAACATGTTTGTATTAGTGTAAAAAAGAGATTTCTAAATGTTTTATTTAATAAAACATGAACGAAGCTCCCTGGTTGATCCTGCCAGTAGTCATATGCTTGTCTCAAAGATTAAGCCATGCATGTCTTAGTACACGCCATATTAAGGTGAAACCGCGAATGGCTCATTAAATCAGTTATGGTTCCTTAGATCGTACCCACATTTACTTGGATAACTGTGGTAATTCTAGAGCTAATACATGCAAACCAGAGTTCCGACCAGAGATGGAAGGAACGCTTTTATTAGATCAAAACCAATCGGTGGCTCGTCCATCGTTAATTATGGTGACTCTGAATAACTTTTTGCTGATCGTATGGCCTTAGTGCCGACGACAGATCTTTCAAATGTCTGCCTTATCAACTGTCGATGGTAGGTTCTATGCCTACCATGGTTGTAACGGGTAACGGGGAATCAGGGTTCGATTCCGGAGAGGGAGCCTGAGAAACGGCTACCACATCCAAGGAAGGCAGCAGGCGCGCAAATTACCCACTCCCGGCACGGGGAGGTAGTGACGAAAAATAACGATACGGGACTCATCCGAGGCCCCGTAATCGGAATGAATACACTTTAAATCCTTTAATGAGGATCCATTGGAGGGCAAGTCTGGTGCCAGCAGCCGCGGTAATTCCAGCTCCAAT
>RJVT01000069.1:15000-20000 GCA_018835575.1 Cotesia chilonis
TACGTGAAACCGTTCAGGGGTAAACCTGTGAAACCCAAAAGATCGAATGAGGAGATTCATCGTCAGCTTATTCAGTATTAATGCAGGCTATGATGTGATAATAGAATCCTTGTGGTCACTAGATTATACTTGCTTGTATTATTTTTGCTGGGTATGTCGGCGTGCACTTCTCCTCTAGTAGAACGTCGCAACCCGTTGGATGTTTATCTATGGCTTGAATGGTAGCCTTTGATATTTTTTATATTGAAGACCTTCGATGTCCTGATAAACTGTTTGACGGTATACATATGGTATTGAGCCGCAATTATTTGCGTTAGACTTATCGCAAGTATGGCTTTATTCTAGTAGTGCGGATCTAATGCCGTCGCTGGACAAAGTCTGCTGTTAGCTGGTAATGTCTTTAACTGGCTTATTTACCGGTTAGCGATGCTACTGCTTTGGGTACTTACAGGACCCGTCTTGAAACACGGACCAAGGAGTCTAACATGTGCGCGAGTCATTGGGATATATTTATATAACTCAAACCTAAAGGCGTAATGAAAGTATAGATTGTCTTAAGACAATTGAGGGAAGATGGGTTACGTTACGATGTAATCCCGCATTCCCAGGACGTTCTATTCTCATTGAGACAGGGCGTACCTAGAGCGTACACGTTGGGACCCGAAAGATGGTGAACTATGCCTGGTCAGGATGAAGTCAGGGGAAACCCTGATGGAGGTCCGTAGCGATTCTGACGTGCAAATCGATCGTCTGAACTGGGTATAGGGGCGAAAGACTAATCGAACCATCTAGTAGCTGGTTCCCTCCGAAGTTTCCCTCAGGATAGCTGGCATTTATTATTATTGAGTCTCATCTGGTAAAGCGAATGATTAGAGGCCTTGGGATCGAAACGATCTCAACCTATTCTCAAACTTTAAATGGGTGAGATCTCTGGCTTGCTTAAATATATGAAGCCATGAGATTTCGGATCAAAGTGCCAAGTGGGCCATTTTTGGTAAGCAGAACTGGCGCTGTGGGATGAACCAAACGTGGAGTTAAGGCGCCTAAATTAACGCTTATGGGACCCCATAAAAGGCGTTGGTTGCTTAAGACAGCAGGACGGTGGCCATGGAAGTCGGAATCCGCTAAGGAGTGTGTAACAACTCACCTGCCGAAGCAACTAGCCCTGAAAATGGATGGCGCTGAAGCGTTATGCCTATACTCCACTGTCAATAGCATGTGAAACATATTTATTATGTTATGAAGCTTTGACAAGTAGGAGGGTCGCGGTGGTGTGCGCAGAAGGGTCTGGGCGTGAGCCTGCCTGGAGCCGCCATCGGTGCAGATCTTGGTGGTAGTAGCAAATACTCCAGCGAGGCCCTGGAGGACTGACGTGGAGAAGGGTTTCGTGTGAACAGCAGTTGGACACGAGTCAGTCGATCCTAAGCCCTAAGAGAAATCTTATAATAACATGGTGTTATAATTATATTTAAACAAAACACACCTGTTGGGCGAAAGGGAATCCGGTTTCTATTCCGGAACCCGGCAGCGGAACCGTACATAATTCGGACACTCGCAAGAGTGTTCGTCGGGGCAACCCAAAATGACCTGGAGACATCGACAGGAAGTCCGGAAAGAGTTTTCTTTTCTGTATAAGCATTCGAGTTCCCTGGAAACTTTTAGCAAGGAGAAAGGGTTTGGAATGCGAAGAGCACCGCAGTTGCGGCGGTGTCCGGATCTTCCTCTCGGACCTTGAAAATCCAGGAGAGGGACACGTGGAGGTGTCGCGCCGGTTCGTACCCATATCCGCAGCAGGTCTCCAAGGTTAAGAGCCTCTAGTCGATAGGATAATAAAGGTAAGGGAAGTCGGCAAAATGGATCCGTAACTTCGGAATAAGGATTGGCTCTGAGGAACGGGGCGTGTCGGGCTTGATAGGGAAGTGAGTTGACTGACGTGCCGGGCCTGGGCGAAATGAATGAGCAATCAGGAATTGAGCTCGGAACCGTGCCTTGGTCTCTCATGGATCTTTCTTGCTATGAGGCTATGATGGTGTGAAAGCATTGTTGTAGTTCTTTTCGGCCGTCATTTAACGTTTAACTCAGAACTGGCACGGTCCAGGGAGGTCCGACTGTCTAATTAAAACAAAGCATTGTGATGGCCCTCACGGGTGTTGACACAATGTGATTTCTGCCCAGTGTAATGAATGTCAACGTGAAGAAATTCATTTAAGCGCTTATTAACGGCGGGAGTAACTATGACTCTCTTAAGGAAACGAGGGCGAACTTAAGAGAACATAGTTAAGCAAGCAATTCCCTCTTCGTGGGTCTCGCCATGAGTAAGGTAACATTGAAAGGCATCCTCGATGCGTTACCCAAACTAAAAATTGCCTCTGCGCTATCGATTATAGGTGTTACCAGCTCCTATAATTTAAACAAGTTGGTCAAGACAATACGGAACAGCCTCGGATAGGTGACGCACCCACGTTCGGTGGTCACCAAACATCAAATGGTCCGCCCACTGGTGGTACCATACCAACTTTTGAGGAAAATCCAACCAGAAATTGCGGTAAATTTAAATGTGAATATCCCGGTTGCAACAAAGAATTCTCCACCAAAATCGGCCGAGGAGTCCACCATCAGAAATCACACAAGGATTGGTATGACGCTCAACAAAACACAACAGCTACCAAGGCACGCTGGAGTGACGAAGAACTTAAGCTCGTTGCTCGGAAGGAAGCGGAGTTAGTCGCACAAGGCGTCAGATACATGAACATCGAACTTACAAAGTTCTTCCCTGACCGCACCCTTCAATCTATTAAGAGCAAAAGGGCGGCTACAGATTACAAGAAACTGGTGCAAAACTACATCAACGAACTAAGATCGTCCCAAACACCTGAAGAGGCACCCTCTGAAGCTACCTTTACCGATAATTCCTCTTCCTCACCCGAATCACCAGTCGTCGAAGTACCTGGCCCAAACAGCATCAACGAGGCCAACGAAAAATTCTATAAGGAGGTTATAGAATATTTACAGGCTTTATCACCTTCCGACAGCAACAACTGTAACGCCCCTAGACTCAATCAGATCGTTGAGTCACTGGGAATCTGGACGCGTGATCGAATCTTTGTAGAGATATCATTATATCTCCGTGAAAATTTCGTTCGTCAGTCCTCAGAAAGAACCAAACGTGGTGAAACGCCTACAAGGAAACGCACAAAACGACAAGAACGCAAAGAGCAATATGCAAAAATACAAAAAGCCTGGAAGAAAACAGATCGAGATGCATTAAAGATCTCCTGAAAAGCAAGCGAACCGAAATGGCACCACCAAAAGAGCGCATGATCCCCTTCTGGGAAACGATTATGAACTCCGGAGGTACATCATCACCTGGTGTCCAGCCAGCAGAGAAAACATACGAGGAACTATGGTCTCCCATAACTCCTAGAGAAATCAAGGCTGCCTTTCCACCTAATGGGACCTCACCGGGTCCTGACGGCCTCTCTGTGCGAAATCTCAAGAAAGTCCCGATTGGAATGTTGACTAAGATTCTTAACATCTTGATGTTGGTCGGGAAACTGCCCCAACATCTACTCGAGTCACGAACGACACTCATTCCTAAGAAGGACGATGCAACAGAACCTGGCCTATTCCGCCCGATCACCGTCTCATCCACCATCACGAGGACCTTTCATAAAGTCTTGGCCAATCGATTGTCTAATAACATCCCTTTGGACCCAAGAAAGAAAGCGTTCAGACCAGTAGACGGCTGCGCTGAAAATATCTTTACGATGGATTTCATCTTGAAATATACGCGGCGAAATTTCAAACCACTGTACTTGGCGACCCTAGACGTAGCCAAAGCATACGACTCAGTAACACATCAAACTATCATGGACACGCTGACTACAGCTGGAGTGCCTGACTTAATGATCAAGTACATCCGAGAAGTCTACGAACATTCCACTACAAGAATCCAATGCAATGGATGGACATCTGATGAAATAAAACCTACATGTGGAGTGAAACAGGGTGACCCACTGTCCCCAATTCTCTTCAACATGGTCATCGACCGACTGTTCTCTATACTTCCTGAAGAGGTAGGAATTCGAGTCGGGAATCAAGTAGTGAACGTAATCGGTTACGCCGATGACCTGGTACTGTTTGCCACCACCAAGGTAGGACTTCAAACGATCCTTGACGCTTCTGCAAATTACTTGCACAAGTGCGGCCTCCATATAAATTCGTCCAAGTGCTCTACAGTCTCAATGAAAACGGTTCCAAAGGAGAAAAAAGTGGCAATCGATGCCAATGAAACATTTACGTGCTTCGGTCAACCCATCCCGGCCCTCAAAAGGTCGGACCAATGGAAGTACTTAGGCGTTCCTTTCTCTCCAGAAGGCCGCCTAACAGCTAAGCCTCAGGACAAACTAAATGCGGACATAGAAACTCTTAGGAAAGCTCCATTGAAATCACAACAACGATTGTTTGCCTTAAGAGCGCATGTGCTTCCTGGACTATACCACCTATTAGTCTTAGGATCGACAAACCTCAGCTTACTGAACAAACTCGACATAACAGTTAGGGCAGCGGTACGTAAATGGCTCGATCTTCCTAAAGATGCCCCCAACGCCTACTTCCATGCTGATGTTAAAGACGGAGGCTTATCTATACCGTCCTTTCGTTGGACAGCTCCACTTCAACGCTTAAACCGACTTAGGAACCTTCAGAAATCCGAAGGACACACTGAAGCTCCTCAGGCGATGGAGGCGTTCCTCGAGACAGAAATAAAGCAAGCTCAAGAACGGTTGAAAGACCAAGGAGACTTTTAAATTCACTAACAGCATGTAAAGCTCGCTTCGCTAGAATCCTCCACCAATCCAACGACGGGAAACCTCTGATACGATCTAGTGATGTTATACAACAGCACAGATGGTAACAGATGGAAATCTGCTACTATCTGGAAGAGAGTTTGTTCACATGAACAAACTCCGAATCAATGCTATCCCCCTCAGAGTAAGAAC
>RJVT01000069.1:25000-50134 GCA_018835575.1 Cotesia chilonis
TCCGATTTTTCGAATTTTATTCAAGTGACGATATTTCCTAAATTTAAATATTTTTAGACTTATAAAACACATAGATTTTTGAAGGAAATTTCCCGAGAAACAATTCAGAGTGGTCAGAATTTCATTTAGAGCAATCGGTTTAGGAGTGATGGCCACTTTTATGATCCAAAGTCCAAATTGTGAATTTCCGATTTTCCGAATTTTCTTCAAGTCCCGATATCTCATAGAATAAAATGTTTTTGACTTATAAAACACTGAGTGTCTTGTAGGAAATTTTTCGAGGAATAATTAAGAGTGGTCAGAATTCCATTGAGAGCTATTATTCTAGGAGTGACGGCCACTTTTATGATCCAAAGTCGAAAGTGTGAATTTCCGTTCGTTCAAGATTACTTTAAGTCCCGATATCTCAAAAAAAAAGTTCTTTAGACTCATAAAACACTAAGTTTCTTGTAGCAAATTTCCCAAGAAACAATTTATAGTGGTCATAATTTCTCTTAGAGCAATTATTTCAGTAGTGATGGTCACTTATATGATCCAATGTCGAAATTGTGAATTTTCGATTTTTCAAATTTTATTCGAGTCCCGATATCTCATAAAAGAAAATTTTTTTGACTTATAAAACACTGAGTGTCTTGTAGGAAATTCTTCTAGGAATAATCAAGAGTGGTCAGAATTCCATTTAGAGCTATTATTCTAGGAGTGACGGCTACTTTTATGATCCAAAGTCGAAATTGTCAATTTCCGAATTTCCGTATTTTCTTCAAGTCCCGATATCTCATAAAAAAAAATTTTTTACACACTCAAAACACTATGTTTCTTGTAGGAAATTTCCCGAGAAACAATTAAGAGTAGTCAGAATCGCATTTAGAGCTAATATTTCAGTAGTGATGGCCACTTTTATGATCCAAAGTCGAATGTGTGAATTTCCGTTTGTTCAAGATTTGTTTAAGTCCCGATATTTCCTAAATAAAATTTTTTTAGACTTATAAAACACATAGATTTTAGTAGGAAATTTTCCAAGGAAAAAATAAGCGTGGTCAGAATTGCATATAGAGCAATTTTTTTAGGAGTGATGGCCACTTTAAGGATCCAAATTCAAAATTGTGAATTTCCGATTTTCCGAATTTTCTACAAGTAGCGATATCTCATAAAAACAAATTTTTTACACTCTTACAACACCAAGTTTCACGTAGGAAATTTCCCGAGGAACAATTAAGAGTAGTCAGAATTGCATTTGGAGCAATTATTTTAGGAGTGATGGCCACTTTTATGATCCTAAGTCAAAATTGTAAATTTCCGATTTCCCGAATTTTCTTCAAGTCCCTATATCTTATAAAAACAATTTTTTTACACACTCAAAACACTATTTTTTTCGTAGGAAATTTGCCGAGAAACAATTAAGAATAGTCAGAATCGCATTTAGAGCAAATATTTTAGGAGTGATGGCCACTTTTATGATCCAAAGTCGAAAGTGTGAATTTCCGTTTGTTCAAGATTTCTTTAAGTACCGATATTTCCTAAATAAAATTTTTTTAGACTTATAAAACACATAGATTTTCGTAGGAAACTTCCCAAGGAAGAATTAAGCGGGGTCAGAATTCCATATAGAGCAATTATTCTAGGAGTGATCGCCACTTTTATTATCCAAAGTCGAAATTGTGAATTTCCGATTTCCCCAATTTTTTTCAAGTCCCGATATCTCATAAAAAACCATTTTTTAGACTTCTAAAACACTAAGTTTCTTGTAGGAAATTTCCCGAGAAACAATTTAAAGTGCTCAGAATTTCATTTAGAGCAATTGCATTAGGAGTTATGGCCACATTTATGATCCAAAGTCAAAATTATGAATTTCTGATTTTCCGAATTTTTTTTAAGTCCCGATATCTCATAAAAAAAAATTTTTTACACTCATAAAACACTAAGTTTTTTGTAGGAAATCTTCCGAGGAACAATTAAGAGTAGTCAGAATTGAATTTGAAGCAATTATTTTGGGAGTGATGGCCACTTTTAGGATCCAAAGTCAAAATTGTGAAATTTCCGATTTTCTGACTTTTATTCAAGTGACGATATCTCATAAAAACAATTCTTTAGACTTTTAAAACACTAAGTTTCTTGTAGCATATTTCCCGAGGAAGAATCTAGAGTGGTCAGAATTGCATTTAGAGGAATTATTTTCGGAGTTATGGCCACTTTTATGATCCGAAGTCGAACGTGTGAATTTCCGAATTTTCAAATTTTCTTTAAGTTCCGATATTTCCTAAATAAAATTTTATTAGACTCCTTAAACACATAGATTTTCGTAGAAAACTTCCCGAGGAACAATTTAGAGTGGTCAGAATTTTATTTAGAGCAATTATTCTAGGAGTGAAGGTCACTTTTATGATCCAATGTCGCAATTGTGAATTTTCGATTTTTCAAATTTTATTCGAGTCCCGATAGCTCATAAAAAGAAAATTTTTTTGACTTATAAAACACTGAGTTTCTTATAGGAAATTTTTCGAGGAATATTAAATGAGTTAAAGCCTCATATTATTACTGTTGTAGACATGGCTCACATCAAATAACCATATTACTTACAAGGATTATGTTATCCACCGTCGAGATCGAGGTCTTATAAATTCAAATGGACAGTATATTAGAGGTGGAGGTATTGCTTGCCTTATACACAACTCTTTGCAATCCAAGTTACTTTTCTCATCTGAAGCACAGGATATTAATCATCCGGAATTTATTCTTATTGAGGTCACCACATCAACTGGCATGCACATATTAGTTTCAGCTATTTACAGAAGACCACAGGGACTACTATTGGACAGTTACTTTGCCCAATTTGCAAAATATTATCCGTTTTATAAAAATATTATTATAATGGGTGATTTAAATTGTAACCTGCTAAAAAATGATCATCCTGCTAGTCATCTTAAATCCTTTTTGATGGAGTCTGGTCTATACTGTATACCATATGGAGCTACATTTCATACTTCGGCAGCTGATTCATGGCTGGATGTTATCATCATTGATAGTGGTGATAAATTAGGAGGCTACTGTAAGTCGGATATGCCTTTTGTAGGTGGTCATGATTACTTATTTTGCAAGTACAATCTTGATCATAAAAATAAATACAGTAAAAGAGTCAAGTTTCGTGACTTTAAACACTGTGATCATCAAGCTCTTTCAACTGTCCTAAATCAAAAATTAAATCAATCAAATCTCAACACAGCAGACCTAGATCCAAATCATTTGGTCTCTTACTTCATTGATTCTGTTACTTCTTCCTTAGATCTCTTTGCACCTTTTAAGGAAAGGACATTAAACCGTCCCAGTAGTCCTTGGCTAACAAAGGAACTAAGACTAAAATTCAATCAACGAGACATACTGTATAAAAAGGCGCGACGCACAGGTGATAAGATTTTACTGACTCAATTTAAAACCAGACGTAAGGAATTGAAAGCTGAATTATCAGCTGCTCGTGATAGTTACTTCAAGTTAATTCTTGAAAATAATTCATATAATTCTAATCTGTGGTCAACTCTCAAACGTACTGGAGTCATCAAAAGTAACAATTCTTCACCATTAAATCATTTTAAAGCAAGTGAATTGAATAACTTTTATGCCAATATTTTAAGGAATCATCCGTCTTGCAGTTGTGAATTTATAGCTGATCTATCTACGACTGTTGTGAGGAAAGTAAACAGTGTCTTCAATTGGACCAAAATAGATATTGTAGATGTTACAAAAAATCTTCAAATTGCTGTTCAAAAGTCAAAGGGTAAAAGCCCAGATGGATTTGATCTTAAATGGCTTAGAGATCATTTATCTCCGATCTCGATCTTTCTCATGATCATCCTTAACAAATCGCTAGACACAGGTACTTTTCCTGAAGCCTGGAAGCAGGTCTACATAGTTCCTTTAAATAAAATAAAGGCTCCCAAAACTATGTCTGATACCAGACCAATAGAAAATATCTCTCACCTTGCTAAGGTATTTGAACGTATTGTCGCAAATCAATTGATTGATTATCTTGAAAAGAATCATATCATCGATGACTATCAATCAGGATTCAGGAAACATCATAGCACTCAGGCAGCTGTACTTCTTCTAACAGATGATATTCGCAGAGCTATTGATAGAGATGAACTGACCTATCTCATCCTCTTCGATTTCTCTAAAGCCTTTGACTATGTAAACCCCAAGGTTTTGTATATAACTATGTATGAAATTGGATTTTCCATTGAAGTCATTCTCTGGTTTCACTCCTATCTTACTGGTAGATCGCAATCTGTGTTGGATCTTGATCATTCTATATCTGAGGCCATCAGTACAACATCTGGTGTTCCTCAAGGGTCCATCTTAGGTCCTATTTTATTCCTTATTATGATTAATGGTGTTACCAAGAGGACAAGGCATTCCAAATATGGTCTTTTTGCTGATGACTATTATGCCTATTACCACTTCAAATGTTCTGAATTGAATGAAGCTGCATACAAAATTAATATAGATGCTCAGGCTGTGGCTGATTGGGCAAAAGATGTTGGTCTTGAACTAAATCCACAAAAAACGAAGGTTATGATTTTGGGCAGCAGCAGGAAACTAAAGTGGCTGGATAACTTTGATCTTCCTCAAATCACTGTAAATGGAAATGTAATCCCATATGTTAACTCAACCAAGCATCTTGGGGTGTTTATAACTAATAATCTCTCATGGGATATTCATGTCGCTCATACCTCACGTAAGGTCTATGGCACACTAAACAACCTCAAACTTAGGAAGAACATATTATCCACTGCAAATCGCAAATTACTAATAATGGCCCTGATTATGCCAATAATCGACTACTACTCTTTGGTTTTGATAGATCCCAATATAAAATTGAGATGAGAATTATGGTATAGTAATATGTTGACCAAACTATTCGTGATGTGATTGGTTGAGAATAAATACGTGTTTGTGATTTGATTAGGTAAGAGTAAGAGTCAATATAATATACTTATTACTTACATACATTATAATAATAATTCATCATAATATAAGAGTATAGAGTTTTGTAAATTTTAGTTTGTATAATTCCGGTTAGGTGGACCTATTGAAAAATTCTTATACTCAAAAGTAAAATATATATTATACGATTATATTTATATAATTATATACTCTTTGATAAGTTGCTCTATATAGGGTTAATAAGGTTGAGCTGAAACATTCTCTTTCTTTCTTAATCTCGGCGTCTTAGCAAGTGCATACATACCTACAAATAAAAGGTTAATTCACGTACCACGTTTCTTTGATATTTATTATTTAATTAAAAAAGTAAACAAAATTAAAAATAATAAAATATTTTATTGCTATAATATACGTGTATCATTAATTTATAATGTCATTGACGCGAAAAGAATTGATTGAATTTTTTTCAACTGATGAAGAAATTGATGCTTACCACATCGGCGATGACACAGTGTAAGTCGTTTATTCATTCTTAATTTTGTTGTTTTATATTATATACATTATTTTTATAAATTCGATTCGTGTTGAATAATTAATTTTTATTTATTATAGTGAATTATGTGGATATATTGATTGTGTAGAAGGTACGCAAATGCTTAAAACACAATATGCTTCTACACCAACTGAGCTTTTTAAGATGTACGTCAGTAATGGCCAAATAAAAAAATTAAAGTTGTGATGTGGGGCAAAAATGCTCTCAAGTGGGCACCGAAGATAAGCGAAAAATCGGTATGCATAAAATTTGAATTTTTATTGTATATATATACATATATATATATATATAATAAAATTTATTATAATAACTTTTAATATTTATTGTTCCAGATTATTCGCATTAGACGTGCTAAAGTGAGTTCATACAACAAAAAATTCAGAGAACTTCGAGATGACACTAATTGCTGCACTGAATTGACTATCCAAACCAACACAACAATAGAATTCATCCATGGTACATTTGAAAGTAAGACGGATAATATCACTACAACATCATTGCCACCACCAGTAACATTACTGTCAGAAGTTTCTGATACAGATGGAAAAATACGTGAGTTAATTTTTATTTTGACTATTTTTGATAATGAATATTTTTATTTTCTTTATTCTAAAAAATTTATTATCTTAAATGTTAAATTTGATATTTTCAGTATCATAATATTTATTAATATTTTTATTTAGGTGTATACGGTTGGATTAAAGTCCCTTTTGAGATAGCAACATGTTATGGTGGAAGTCGTGGATCCGGTGTAATCGTCGATCATGAGTGGCGAATGCGCGTACATGTACCTATTTTTCATGACAGGCCTGAATTAGTTAAGGGTACAAGAGTGTACGTAGATTGCCAATACAATTCTAAAGGTAACAATTATTACATTTCTTATACATATATTTTCATAATAAATTTATTTTGAAAATAATGATTGCAAATTTTTTCAGATGGTTCAATATTGTTATGCAACAACATTAATGACATTGTAATTGTTGAAGAGGAAAAAACGTTACTGGAAAATGAAGTACGCAGAATGGGACTGAAGACACCAAAGCGTAAAGCTGAGGAAGAGTTGGTCTTTGATTCAGCAAAAAAATAAGCCTAAGTTCTTACTGAATAATCTAAGTGAGTAAATGATAACGATAAGACTAATATTGTGATGCTAGAAATAATATTAAGTTATGTATACTTATACTTCTGACCGTAGAAGAATTAATTGTTGAAACTAAGCAATAATTCTATATGTTACGGGTTTAGTCATTATTCTATTCTATTTATACTTAGATTAATTCACATTTAAAAAAGATATATAACTTAATTTTTTTTAATAGTACTTAAAACAGTCACCTAGACTAAAATTATTTTTTGGGAATTATCTAATAATTAATTATTAACAATATTAATAGTTAGTTAGAACACTATTATTACATAAGAATTTGACTTTAATTTCGTGATGATATGAATAATTTTTTACTTGACTGCTTTTAATACTATTCATTTTATAAAAAATTTAATGAATGAAAGTTTAATTCAAACTATTTAAATTTTTTTCAATAAGTATGGTGATTTGTTTATGTACGTTGAGAAGGATCTTAAAACTTTTTGCAATCCACGTGAGATAGCATTAAGGATTTTTTAATTATTATTAACACTCTTCCAATCGAAAATGAATATAAGACAAATAAATAATTAAATTCAATTGGTTGTGCTGAACAGTCACCATACAATTTTATAATTACAATTAATCCTAAAATGCTTATGATACAAATGAAGTATCAAAAAACTTTATCATTAATTTTTTTTTTTTTAATTATGCATCGTTGAATAAGCATATAAATTTTTTAATTATGTTTTGCTTTAGTTTCTAAAAAATATTTAAAAAAAAGGAATTGTCTATCGTAATAAATTTAAAAAAAGGTAATGTAATGAAAGTACTAGAGTAAATGATGTCTTGATTATTTTATTGTAGCGTTTAAACGCTTTTTTTTATTAATATATCATCTATAAACTTCTTAAAATGATACTCATACTGCTTTTTATAAAACTTTTGATAACGAAGAAAAAAAAAATTTCTATTACTTTACCTTTTTTAATATTTTGCCGAAAAGAATTTAATAGACAACCATGACATGAAAATTATCATTACATTTGTTTTTTAATTTAGTTTGAAAGTATTATTATTAAGATTATAAAGTTACGTTGGAATAATTAAAGAGTTATCATAATTACAATTCTAATATCTAAAAGTTATGATATTTGCATTCTACTTTTTATGTGAAATGTTTATTTGCAAAACTTTGAGAATTAAGCTAAAAATTATATCAAGTAACATTTATATAATTAAGTCTTTCTTAAATATATTAAATTTTATTTACTAAAACAAAGAATGCATTTACTAATAATTTATAAGTAACTTATAAAAGTAGTTGATTGCTCAAAATTTTATAGAGACTGTTTAACAATAACAACTATTCTAAATATTGTTACTTAATTAATGTATAATTCTAGCTTAACAGAGTATACAAATTTAAATAAATAAATTATATGCATGATACAAATAAGTTTTAAGATTATATTTCAACAAATAAGTTCAATAAAATTGTTCATTACATTTTAATTATTTTTTTCATTATTATAACCTTACCTGTACTCCGTTTTCCAATCCAAAATTTTTGATAATTTTGATTTTATTGTCAGAAAATATAAAATATTAATTATTTTAGTAATATGTAAATTTTTAGTATTATGTTTTACACAATATCTTATAAATGTTTTTGTTTAAATTCCAAACTTACAATAAATTTAAAAAAAAGTCAACTGATTGTAATAAATATTAGAGTCGCCATCTCCAGTGAAATACAAATATTACTAACTCCGGAGAGTATGTTAAATACTTAATATAATAATAATAATCAATAATTTAATACACTATGAAAACATCGACCTTAAAGGTGTACTTTCAATGCTAATTTTTCACATGATGAATTTTAGTCGAAAAATTTTGTTAAAATTTTTATTATTTATATTCAGTTCATAACGGGATGCATTGAAAATATATATTTACTACTATACATGAAAGTATTGCATAATAATGCATAATGAGGATTATACTTTAATTCACCCGCTATTACCATCTCTCTTGGTTTCGTTAATTAGAGATATTTTCTTATTTAAATTTTAGTTTAAACAGAAAATTAAAATTTAATTTGGTCATTATCAGTTTGATACAAAATTCACCAGAATTTTTATTAACCGTCACCATCAATATAAATTTCAACGTCAGCTGTATTAAAATAAATACTTGACTAAAATTTATATTTTATTTTAGGTTATATATTTGGTAAGTTTAATTATGAGTTAATTTATTTTTAGCATATATATATGTAGACATACATTTTTTCTAATAATAATTGAATATATTTTACAAAATGCTTTCAATAAATAGTATTTTTTAAAAATATGACTGATTTATTTTTAATTGTTTATAATAAATTAATAATTAAAAATTTTATTTAAGACTAATTATTATTTTTTCTCTTTTTCAGGTCAAATTTATACAGATTATGAAAGAAGTGCGAAAAGAATAAATTACATCAAAAAAGAAACGATATTGATCTGAAATTGAAATAATGAATGACATTGAAAAATGAATTGACATTGAAAAATGAATTGATATTGAAAAATGAATTGACATCGAAAAATGACTTGAAATTGATTGAGATAAATAATATTTGACAAAAATTTAATTGATAAAAATATAGACTTTTATATGACATGACTAGAAGTGAATTAAAGACTAAAGACATCCTGAATCCTGACAAATAAAACTAAATTATCAATTGTCATAACAATTGTTAATATAATTCTTATATACCTTACAATTTTTTTTTTACTTAATCGATTCAAATTAGCATCTAATAATTTACTATATTATTTTCTATTTATTAGTTCATTTAAGACTGTATGATTATATAATAAAAGTTGATTACTTAAATATGGTAATTCGATTTGTGTACCACAGATTCTGAATAAATTAATAGTTTTATGTCTATTGATGTTATTGTGTAATTATTTATTACTTTTATTTAATTTAGAAATATATATTTAAGAAAATTTTTTTTTTATAATGGGTCGTAGAAAACTGATTAGAACACCAGAAGAAGAACTGGAATTGAAAAGAGTTCGCCAAGAAAAGAGAAAAGAAGAGCGACGTAATCAACGTCAGGCTGATAAAATTGAAAAAATAAATAATTTATCGGCAAACCGTATATCACCGCAACTTGAATATATTTCAAGCCAACCTTCGACCAGTCATACAAATTCGAATGGTACCGGTTCGACTTTATACAATTCGACATATAATACACATCATACATACTCACCGACAGATATTAATATTTTACCTGAAAATAATGATATTCAAAACATTTTATTTGATCATAATTATGGTAGGGTTAGCGAAACATTACCTATGAACATAACAAGAATTATTAATGCTACAATTACTTCAAATCAATCAACTTCGTCTGATACAAATACAATTAATGCTTTTCAACAAAATGATACATATAATAACAATAGTTTATCTGATCATAATTATATTACTATTCAGTCATCACCTGATAATACAAATCACACTAAACCTATTTTAGAAAACTATATTGGGAAAATGGATATTCCATGTACGCATTGTAATGCAAAGCATTTTAAAAATGAATTGGTTTCTAATAAAGGAAAATCTTTTAATGACTGTTGTCATCACGGTGGAGTCAAATTAGATCCTTTACCTGAGTTTCCAATAGTATTAAGATCTTTGTTTGAAGGTACACATGAAAAATCAAAAAAGTTTTTCGAACGAATTCGAAATTTTAATAGCTCATTTTCGTTTGCGTCATTTAATGCTAATTTAGTTGATTTGAGTGCTCAGAGAAGAGGGCCATATTGTTTTAAAATACAGGGACAAATCTATTATCAAATGAATACATCGTTTCATCCATCTCCTAATGAATCACCCAGTTACGGACAACTTTTTATAGTCGATTCTGAAGAAGCAATTGAATTTCGGGCTCAAAGAAATGAGAACTGCGATAAGGATATTTTAAAAATTATCGATGGACTGTTACGCGAACACAATGCTTTTGCTAAATCTTATCAAATGATGAAAGATATGTTAGAATCACAATCAACTATCGACACAAGTGGTAATATTATAGAACCTGAATTAAATTTAGTATTTACATTGAAACCAGGTTTAGACATTCGACGTTACAACTTTCAAAGAGCAAATGAAGTTGCGGCAGTTTTTTCAATGACAGCTGATGGTAATATTCCTGAATCCTATGTTACTATACAAAATAAAACAACCAAAACTTTTCAAAGATTAAGTACAATGGATCCCAATACTGAACCATGGGTATACCCTCTATTTTATCCTCACGGTAATCAAGGATGGCATGATTCTATAAAACGGGTAGATAATTCTAATCGAAGAGTAACACGAGCTGATTATTATAAATATAAATTAGCTATTCGAGATGAATTTAATGTTTTCGTTATGGGAAAACGTTTGTCACAGCAATGGATAGTTGATAGTTATGTAAAAATTGAAAAAGATCGATTAAATTACTGCAGACTTAATCAAAAAAAATTACGTGCAGAATCATATCAAGGTTTATTAGATTACTTACGATCACAATCTAATAACAATACGAATCATAGTATTGGTAAAATAATTATTCTACCATCAACTTTTTCTGGTTCACCTCGAAATATGTTACAGCATTATCAAGATGTGATGTCAATTGTCAGAAAATTTCAAAAACCAGATTTATTTATTACAATGACATGTAATCCAAAATGGCGTGAAATTTCCGAAAATTTATTACCAGGACAAACAGCTTCTGACAGACCTGATTTAGTAGCACGAATATTTTGTATAAAAAAAGACCTTTTAATTAAACAAATTGTTAAGGATAATCTTTTCGGAGAAGTTATAGCGTATAATTGGGTAATTGAATTTCAAAAACGAGCATTACCTCATATACATATGTTAGTAACTTTAAAAAATACGTCTAAGATATCAACTTCTAATCGTGTAGATAAATATATATCTGCAGAAATACCTGATCAAACTGAAAATCCTATATTATATGATATTGTTACGAAAAATATGCTTCATGGACCTTGCGGCGATTGGTGCTTAGTAAATGGAAAATGTTCGAAAAAATTTCCAAAATCTTTTCAAAATGAAACTATTATGGACACAAATGGATATCCTACTTATCGTCGTCGAGATAATGGGATAACATTTACAAGAAATGCATCAACATTCGATAATCGTCACGTCGTATCATATAATGCTACATTACTTCAAACTTTTAACTGTCACATTAACGTTGAAGTAGTATCAACAGTGAGGGCAGTTAAATATTTACATAAATATGTTTGCAAAGGTCATGACAAAGCAAGAATCAATATAAACGGACATTTATCCTCTTCTACAGTATCTACATCAGAATCAAATGATCAATCGAGAAATCAGGCCGAATCTGATACAATTATCAATCACGATGAAGTAAAAAATTTTGTAGATGCTCGCTATGTTGGACCAGTTGAAGCTACATGGCGGATTTTAAGCAAGTTGTTACAAGATAAGAGCCATGCAATTATACGGCTACCAGTACATTTACCTAATCAACAAAATATAACTATAAGCGATGATTGTGATGAAAATGGACTTATTGAAGCTTTGCAAAAACAATCAATGTTAACCGCTTATTTTACGTTAAACGAACGTGATCCACTTGCTCGACAATTCATATATAGTGATATCCCGTATCATTATACGTTCACTAAAAACAGTGAGACGAAAGTGTTTCAATGGCAACCTCGAAAAAGATGTTTTAACGTTATTGGTCGAATGTATTCTATCAGTCCTGCTCAAACTGAGTTATTTCATCTTAGACTATTATTACTTAATGTGAAAGGTGCAAAAAGTTATGAAGAACTTAGAACAGTTAATGGAACAGTTTGTGATACGTTTGTAAACGCTTGCTTGGCAATCGGACTTATCGAAGACGATGATGAATGGCGACGAACACTGAATGAAGCTGTTATTTGGATGATGCCTCGACAATTACGATGTTTATTTGTTCGCATGCTGATTCACTGTCAACCTCTTCATCCAGATAAACTTTGGGACGAATTTAAGGACCGAATGTCTGATGATTTGATTAGACGTTTAGGAATAGAGCAAGGGCAAAAAAAAGCTTATATTTTTATAAATTCGATGCTTCACAGAGAAGGTTATAGTCTTACATCATTTCCAAGCATGCCACAAATAACAGAATTAGAAGATACACTTGAAGTCTCAGAACAAGATTTACTTCATACGACAACACAAGATTCTAATTATACAAAATTAAATGTTCATCAAAAAAAAATTGTGGATCATATTTTACATCTATTACAAAATAATAACACTAACGATGGCAATTGCATTTTCATTGACGGTCCTGGTGGCTCAGGTAAAACATTTGTTTACACAACGTTATGTCATTTATTGAAAGATAAAAATAAAACCGTTTGTACAATGGCTTATACTGGTATTGCAGCCACCCTGTTACCTAATGGAAAAACTGTTCACAAATCATTTGGTTTACCAGTCCCCATGTTTTCTGACTCATCTTCGAACGTAAAACCAAATTCAAATCAAGGAATATATTTAAGTAATGTAGACGTATTTGTTTGGGATGAGGCACCAATGTCACCTCGATACGCTTTAGAAATTGTAGATCGTACATTACGGCATATAATGAATAATGATGTTCCTTTTGGTGGAAAAATAATGATTTTAGGTGGAGACTTCCGTCAATTACTTCCAGTGCAAGCTCATGCGACAAAAAGTGAAACAATTGATCTATCAATTAAATTTAGTTCATTGTGGAGATACTTCTACACTTTTTCATTGACACAAAATATGCGAGCATTACCGGAAGAAAAAGAATTTATACAATTTTTATTGAACGTTGGAGATGGTAATCTCAATGATGTAAATGATGAATTACGTCTTCCTGAATCATGTACAGTATCAACACGGGATAATATTGTAGACAATATATATAGCAAAATTATCAATGGCAAACGGTATGATGAACTTACAGAAACCGTTATACTTTCAGCTAGGAATATTGATGTTGATGTTATAAATCGAGAAGTAATTGATCTTTTAGATATCACTACTGAAAAAATTTATACGTCCGTTGATAGTACTGAAAATTGTGATAACGGAAATTTTGACGATGCTATTCTAACTGAATATCTCAATACGTTAAATCCACCGAATATTCCTCCGTACGAGCTCCGTTTAAGACAATATTCAATAGTGATGTTAATTAGAAATCTTACTTTAAGTGAAGGATTATGCAATGGTACTCGATTAATGGTTTTACAATTAGGTACTAATGTTCTCCACTGTAAAATCTTAACAGGTGATAAAGCAGGTGAAATTGTATTCATAAATCGTTTGACGCTATATTGTGAAAACGTATATCCGTTCACTTTTAAAAGACGGCAATTTCCAATTAAAATTGCATTCTGCATGACTATAAATAAGGCCCAGGGACAAACATTTAATACGGTAGGAATAGATTTAACGAAAGATGTATTTAATCACGGACAATTATACGTTGCTTTTTCTAGAGTCCGTCGTTGGACATCTTTAAAAATTTTTTTAGATAATGCTAAAACCGATAGATTAGTTAAAAATTTTGTCTATAAGGAATTATACTCATGAGTTCCATAAACTCGGTCACCGCATGATAAAAAAATTAGAAACTCAAATATTTTTACGCCAAAAATAATTATTTTTTAAGAGAGTAATAATATCGATAAGATAATAATATAAATATTTGGGGTCTATTATAATAATCATAATTTTTAAATCGTGCTAAACCAAACCCACTGTTTGTTACTTACTGTTCTGTTCTCCTGTACTATAAAGTTCTACAAAATAATAAATACTATATTTTGGCATTACATTATTATAAAAACGTATTAAAAAATAATTCATCCATTATGTAAAAGTGAACAAAAAAGATTCAACATTAATTATTGTAGGCTGTGTTCGACGACTAAATGTTTCTATTCAATTCCCCATCCTTTCGATTTTTAAATGAAATCCGATTTTTAACCAAAATTATAAGAAAAATCATATCGTATAGAGTTTTTAACATTAGAATTCATATTGTATAACGTAAATACAATAATGAATGTGATATCGATTAAATATAGCAAATTTCGTGGAATTATCATTTTTAAGCTGGATCCCTGATTAAAAATATTGATTGAAAAGTATTGGGAAGCAGTCGCTCCATATAAACTGTATATCTATATATATATATATATATATATATATACATGAAAAAGAATGGAAAGTATTGAAAAGTATTTAAATTTCATAATTTTTAATCCTTTTCAATCAATATTTTTAACCAGGGATTGCAATTGCACTCATCATAATATATGACACTAGCTTTATTATTTCTTTATACGTTATTAATAAATATAATTATTATCATTTTAATAGCTATTGACTAATTCTTTCGAAATTATACAACAAATATAATTTTTTAATATTAATTGACAATACACGGATTTCATTGAACATATTTAATAAATTTAATACAAGATGTACGAAAATTTTTAACAATGGGTATACGATTTTCCAAACGGCGATACAAAATGTAGCATGTAGGCGCGCGCCTGCGCGCGCAGATCGTTTCTAGTAACTCCAAAACACTGGACTATAAATTGCAGCGCTTGATGAATAACGGCATCAGGTTCATTTTAAATCTGAAGCGTGATGATCATATTACTCCTCATCGTCGCTCTCTAAAATGGCTTTCAATCAAATCGAAAATACTGTATCTCTTAGCGTGTTTTCTCTATAAACTATTCAGCTCTGGTGAACCAAACTTCCTAAGGAGGCTTTTTATTGAGGAATCACAAGACATAAGACGTTCGGATAGGTTGGCTTCAAAATACAACAATATTCTGTTTAGTATTCCAAAGTTTTCAACAACAGTAAATGAACACTCTTTTCTAATCTCATCAATACGTCTTTGGCGTGAAATACCACTTGATGTCATAAATGCACTTAGCATTGAGGCATTTAAATCTAGAGTGTTTGATTTCTTCTACGATCTTGAGCTCAAGGAGACCTAAGAACCTAAGAATCTAAAAACCATTGACTACGAATAGTCTACTCAATCTATAGTTAATGCTGAGATATATATACAAAATTCATCACTCTAATTAATGAGTGTTTTACATGTTTCTTATAATATTTTTATATCATCTTCTTTATACCTTTATATCATTTTCTATCTTTTATTATTATATCTTATATTTATACTATCACTTATTAACTATAATGCAGAATATTGATATCGATATTAATATTAGACAATGTTTATAGATTTACGAATATTTATAGATTTACAAATACTTATGTTACTTGTTATGTCCACCCGTAAAAATTTCTTCTTTTAAATTTAAATCACCCGCGCAGATGGAAGACTTCTCCATGCGCGAAAGCCACAATAAAATAAAAGCTACGCGACTGCTGGTTGACTAACGGGGACTTCTGCAATCTCAGCACCGCGAGTATTTAAAAGGGCGATCAACAGCCAACGCCTCGTCTTTGCTCAGTTAATTTGACTTCCGCGTTTAACTGACGGGCCCGTGCCTTGTAGAGTCCTTTGCTTTAATTTGCACTGCACTTAAAGGAAGTTTGGACGCGGTTTAACCGGCAGGCCACGTATTAATTTTAAGTATCTTAGAGAGTCGTATTCTCAAAGTTCTAATTTGCTCTGCACTTAGGCGAGAATCCGGTCAGTAAGTTATTCAAAATTTCTTAAAAGCTAGTTTTGCGCACTTTACCCTACGGGGGACTGGAGGACGTTAGCTCAATCAAATAAATAAAATTCATTTAATTAAATTGCGTTAAAATTCATATTTGTGAAAGTGTAAAAGTTTTAGTGTCTATAAAAATAAAAAAGTGCCATTCGGCAGCCGAAATGGAAGTAGATTTCATAAGAACATTTCATATCATAAAAATGAAAAAATGCGCGTGTAAGAAATTAAAAAATCTACAAGTGCATTTTTTCAAAAATTTAAAATTATCTCTGAAAATAGAATTCATAGCTAAATTTGTCATTAAGGACAAATTTGGGAACTGGGAAATAAAGGATTAAAGGGAAAGGGAGGACCTTTACTTAGTAGGAATTTTCAGTAACCGAAAAAATAATTCGGACAGCTCAGACCGGGACTCGAACCCGGATCGTTTGGTAACACGCCAAAGGCTCTACCGGGTAGAGCCATATTTTAGATTATTAAATATATTAATATATATTTAATAAATTGGGTAGTGTCTTTACATGTCAAAATCGGTTGATTCATTTGTAAGTTATTTTGATCTGAAAAATTTTTTTCTACCTACAATTGTTCTAGAGTTTTTACCAACAATCTTAAAAATTTATTCTCTTAGTGTATATAATTAAGAAAATAAAGAAAATTAGCAACATAGTGACTGCCCAAAATTACGGATTATAAATAATAAAATTTTGACTTGATGATTTTTTGATATTTATGACACTATACATAATTTGGGTACTTTTAAAATAAATTTTATTCAAAATTTTTTAATTAAAAATTTATTTAAAGCTTTTTAATTTAAGGCACCTGATGAAAAAATTTTTTTAATCAATAATTTTTAAATTTAATTGTTATTTTATTATAATTTTCTGGGTCGAAGATGAATACCGTTTTATTTTTATTATATCAGAAGGAAAAATATTTCGATATGTTATTTATATGAGTACCATTTTTCAAAATATCATTGATAATATCCATTTGCATTAATTAATAATTATTAAGAAATCAATAGCAAGATTTGGAGTATTAGATATACTGACAAATAATCCTATTATAAATGATTTCAGATTTGAAATCAATGTAACATCGCATGTAAATTTATTATGTATTACTTTAGGTAATAGTGATTTGTCGATATTACCCAATTTGAAAATTGAAGTCGATGATGAAAATGATGAATAAAATTTGAGGTATGAATTTACCGTAATATTTCGTTTAACGTTATAATACCTTTTATAATAGATTAATATATTAGTAAGTTACTAGAAAAATATGAATTGAAAATGAAAAAAGAAATTGACAATGACGAGATAATAAATGAATAAAAAGAAAATTATAATAGTAATTAAAAAAATAAAAAATAAGCATGCAAAAATTAAAAAAGAATTATGATAAACAAAATAATAAGTTAATAATGAGAATTTAATTAAGATAGAAAAATTGATTTCAATCAAATAATAATTTAGGTGTGATTTATTAAATTTTGAACTATTACTTGTTTGGATTTTTTTTTTTTTCAGAGAATATTTATTCAAGAGCTTAAAATATGATGTTCATTTCATTTAAAGAAGAAAAAATCATTTGAGTATATAAAAACTTTTGCAACTACTTAAACATTTTTTACAAAAAATGTTTAATATTTACAAAAAAAATAAAATATTTACAAAAAATGTTTAATATTTACAAAAAAAAAAAAAAAAATGATTCTTCTAAAAACTATAAAATACTGTCAAAAAATGTTTAATATTTACAAAAAAAAAAAATAATCTTGTTTTTAACGTATGCTGCTCAGGAACTAGTACCTGCTCAATCCATGTATTTTTATATTTGCCTTTGTTAATATAGATATATAAATTCAATATTAGTTCATTATTATTTTATTTTCCCATTTTTCACTATTTAAATTATAAATTAATAAAATATTCAAAAAAATTTACATTCGCGCTTCACTGGCAGGTAGTTCCACCTGCTGGATGCATTTAGAGGCATCACAACAGCCACCAAGTTTACTATAAGTTTAACAATCATTTTGGTTATGTTCAGTGCAATGATTTACCGCATTTCCACGTGTTTTTATTATGGGCTACGTGTTGCTTAGCGACGAGTAAGTATAGTTGTCGCAACCGGAGAGTGTAGCTCGGGTATTCTCGACTTTCATCCCCTCTCCACCCAATAATGTGCAACGCGGTTTTAGTTACAAATACGCCATTAGAAAGTAGTCCTCAATTCTAGTGGTTCGAATAAGAGCGTGCTCCTTTTTTATCGACAAATGGTAGCTTATCTTTTGCTCGCAACAAAAATAATAATAA
Source organism: Cotesia chilonis (assembly GCA_018835575.1). NCBI lineage: Eukaryota > Metazoa > Arthropoda > Insecta > Hymenoptera > Braconidae > Cotesia > Cotesia chilonis. The sequence goes on from RJVT01000069.1 coordinate 43,730, forward strand.
TAATAATAATAATGCATAATCATAATAGTAATGACGCTCAAGTGGAAAAACTGAGAAGCCGTTGGAGTCATTCCTTTGTCCTTATTGTTCAACGCGAATTAAATATTGCACGTCACGGTTATTGTGTCAACAAATTAATAATATTATTTAAAAATATTGAATTCATTACAATGACGAGAGGTAATTCTATACTTTTAATAAAAAAACAATAAATTATTATTCTGAAATTAGCAGATATCTGGCAGTTGCTGAATTAAAATTTTTATAGCCAAAAACTTATAAAAAAAATTTTTTTAACAATTAGTAGTTATATTTTTTTTTAATTTTTACATGTAAAAGTTTTTGGCTAAATTTTTTTTCATTATAATTTACTTGTCATGAAAATCTAAAAAGTAATTAGATGTCTGTTAAATTCAGTATCATTAAATAATTAGATGTGCTTTCTTTTATGTTTTATAATTTACGTGAAATAATGATGCTGAAATTGAGTGACATCCGATTATTTATAGAATTAATTTGATAAATAAATTTTAACAAGGAAAACTAATTTAAAAAATTCCATCTTCAAATGTTTTAAAATATTGAAAATGCAATTATTTAAATGAAAATAAAGTTAACCTACATTTCAAAATTTTTAGAAATTTTTTAGTGAAAAAATTTCAATCAAACAATTAAAAAAAAATTTCATATGCAAAAAACTTGAAAAACTATAAGTTCAATTTTTTAAAAATATCTTTTAGTTGTAATTTAATTAATAAAAAAAATCAAAAATTTTTAGATGTCTGCTAACTTCAGTGTCATTTATTTAAACTACATTTCTATAGAACTAGTTTTCAAGAAAAATCGAAAAATTGTCACGTGTCTGCTGATTTCAGTGTCATGAAATAATAAATAATAGAAACATTATCAGATGCTAAATAATTTCAATAAGAAAAAAAACTATGATAAAATTAAGTAATCATACATAAATTGTGTTGATTCAATCTAATATATATATATATTAAAAAGTTCATGGTACTAAAATCAGCAGACATTTGACAATTTTTTTGTTTTTTATTACAAATCTATTATGAAAAAAATCTTAAAAAGATTTCCACTTTTTATTTTTTCCAATCTCTAGTCGTGAAATTTTTTTATTACAATTTTCTCATAACAACACTGTAAATCCAAGTGTTTTAAAACTGACTACAATGCTTCAAGATAGAAACAAAACACTTTATGTGTGTTTTATTAAAACACTTGAATTTACAGTGAATGTTGTTGCTAAAGATATTCAAATAATTGACAGATGTTTGTTATTTTCAGTAACATGAAAGCCCTTAGTGTGAAATTTAATTGTTAAAAATTTGTAAAATTTTTTAGAGAAAATGCGAAGAATCAGGAGTGATAAATCGCCGAGAAAGCGGGCAGAACGAAAACCATGGAACGCTAATTTAGGCGACAAACGTGGTCGTTCTTTTACAAGCCAGCGTCAGTACGACATTTATACGGCTTATAAATTTTTAGAGGAAGAGGCCGATCATATAGCGCGTTGCGGCCAGCCTTAATTCCTTTCCCTAAAATTAGGTGAGTGTGAAATAAATGTTAAAGATCTTTTTGACTTATTGATTTCGTGAATAATTTATTAATTTAGATGCTAAGATTATTTTTTAAGAAAATTATATATCTATAAATTTGGTTTGATGTAAAATTTCGTAAATTTGAAAGTTATAGACTGGGAGTTTCAAAGTTTTTTTTTGTTTTTAAAAGTGACATTAGTTTAAATTATCTATTCTATTTAATCGTTCTGTTGTTATTAACAAACAACATGATTGTAATATTTGCTGATGTGTATAAATAAGTATACTATTGTTCGAAAGGGAAATCACTATTGAAATAATAAAAAAAATTTTTCTTTGCTTTCTTTGATAATTTATCTGAAAATAATTTCGTTGAGTCTATAGTAACTGAACGAAAATTTTACTAAAATTCTTGGGCAAGACTGCGACTATAGGATTCGTCCAGAAAGGGCGGGGCTCCCACTACTGCTTTTAAGATTCAATTGTGAAGGCTGGGCTTCTCATTTGTAGAGGCTTTCTATCAATAGCGGTGATTAGATGAAAAATTAATTCCAACATCTATTGTGGATTACCATGACAATGAGATAACTGAACAATTAAGAAATTCATTAAAATTATCTATAATTTTCATAATTTATCTATAATTTTCACCCTGACTTGATTAAGTGTCGCTCCAGATTTAGTTTTAAATTCTTGTTAAAGTCTACCGCCAGTATGGACAAATAATTTTGGTTCACTCTCTTGCTCAAGAATTGTCCGACTCTCCTTTGAAAACTTGTTCAATTATCCGGATAAAGAATTTTATCCAAAACCGATGTAACTAGCGTAATAGGTGAAATTTGGAGCGTTTTGCATTTATAATTTGCGAGAAGATGCCGGGTTGCTGCTTCTGACAACATACAAACGGATCATTAATAAAATTTTGAAAAAAAAAATTTTGTCGATGATTAATTCAAGTTTTTAATTTTGCAACAACGAAAATTATTAATAAAAAATTGAAAAGTAAAAATTCTTTAATTTGTTCAACGGGGATCTATATATTCTGAAGTCTTTCAAGAATTACTCCAAGAGACGAAAAAAATCTTAAATTAAATATAGTTTAACAATTATCACAATTGCACATGTTCAAGTTATAAAAATTATTAATTATCTATTGCATAACTTGTTGAAAAATTGTGAGCAAAAATTTTTCAGGTGGATTATTGATCATTTATCAATCCAGTAAGCCCCTAATTGTTTCATTTCTTAAATTTATATTTTATATGTGAAAATAATTTCGATTAATAAAGTGTCCAAAGTAGGCGAGGCTTATAAGCCAGCGTATACGCAAGCCAAAGCACCCGTTTTCAGCTGTATTTTCATCCCCCTAGGAAAATCATAAATATCGGTGATACAATTCCCGGATTTAGGACTTCAGTAAGAAATTTCCTCTTCTTTTTGAAACTTTTTAAAAATTTTTGAAATCTTTATTAGTTTTTGAAATATTTTTAAAAAACTAAACCCCTTTTATTTTTTAGTTAATTGTTAATAACTTTTGCAATTTGGGATGTAAGAGCTAGCAAGTGAGCGAATAGAAATATTTAAGTTTAATGATTTTTATTTAAATAAATCTAACTATTAATACACGCGTGTAACTTAAAAGCAAGGTGAAGCTAATGGGTTTCCAGGACTAACTGATTTTCTCAAAGTGTCCATCTCGGCCCCTGACCTCTCAGAAGGTGGGGGGTACTCGAGGGAAGTAATGAGAAAATATGAAGGGTAGGAGTACGTAAGTTGTACGTAAGTATGGGACTAGGTAAAAGTAGATATAGGTATGGGATAGATTCTGAAAGTATGTAAAATTACGGAAGTATACTTAAGAGAGAACGAGAGAGAGAGAGAGAGAGAGAGAGAGAGAGAGAGAGAGAGAGAGAGAGAGAGAGATTGATTGATTGATTGATTTATTGATAGTTTATTTATGCCAAGGCACAGGCCAAATGGCAATTTTAAATTCAAAATATTTACAACTTAAAAACTAATATTATTACATGAAATGAAATGTAAGTCCATAATGCTTGATCTAAATTCGAAAAATAATATTTCAAATCAACAAGATTTTTATAAATTTTCAATATTTTCAAACATTTTTGAACTGATTCAACTAATATCTCTAATTTACCACTCGTCACCCAAACATACTTCACTTATTTGATTCGGCCTTCTCATTAGTATATAATAGCAGTCAAAATAACTATCCAGAGACCGCCATCATCAATCCAAATTTAGTAAATAGTCAAACACCCTGTTTTTAAAAACCCCCAGACTAGTGGATTTTACAATATCGCTAGGTAATTCTTCCCATAGTCGTATCACTGTTACTATGAATGAACGCTCCATGTAAATAGTTGTAAATCGAGGAAGTTCAAAAGAGATATGCTTCCCTGCCGCAAGTCTATCCGAGCGCCTGTCAGTTCAACAAATACGTCTCTTAGATAACTTGGTTTGTTGGCATCCAGTAACTTATAGAATAGACAAGTCAAAAAATACATTCTTCTGTATTTGACAGATAACAGCCCAGTTTTTTGCGATAAAGTGTTTATATGCTCATCTCGCCTAAGATTGTAAATAAATCGTATCGAGTTATTTATGGCACGTTGCAATTCAAATCATTTTCAGCTGACGCATCAACAAGAACAACAGAGCAATAGTCAACAAACGGTAGAATCGTTGCCGAGACTAGCAACTTTCTAAGCTCAGTTTGAAAAAATGTTTTTTCGCACTTTAAGAGAGTGTAATGCTGAATTTATTTACGAACTGTTTCTGAGACGTGAGCATTCCAAGACAGATTTCTACTTACTTGAACTCCTAAGCTTTTCGCAGAATCAACATAAGGTGTAACAACACCATCTATTATCACTGGCGGAATATCATTTTCCATAATTGTTTCAATTTGCTGTTTGAATCCAGTATCATAGCTTTTGTTTTCGTCAAGTTGATCTCCAATCCATGGACTCTTGCCCAGTTTGCAATTGACTGAGCATCAATATTCACTTGCTTTATAGCCTCATGCATCTGATAAGTGAAAAAATGCCGATATATGTACTTGTCATCAGCAAACAACCCATGCTTACAATACATTAGCCACTTCACTACTGAATTCATGACAATCAAGAACAGAATTGGTCCCAGCACTGATCCTTGAGGAACTCCAGATGATGTTATAAGAATAATAAAAATATATTAATAAATATAAATTAATAATAATATTAAATATATTAATAATTATGAATAATATAATTAAATTACAAAGGAGTGAGTGGAAGATATACCCCCACAGCAATTTTTGCAAGCGGAAACTTTATTTTTGTCAAAATCATCTAGATGTCATTCCGATCGAATGACACCTTAATTATAATTTTCGGAGACTGCTAAGAAAGTTGACCAAAAAGGCATTTGTTAACTAGACTACATACCCTATGTACGTCTTAATACTCACGCCTGAAAGTGAAAGGTCTGCAGAATAGATTGCACACAAAAACGTAACGAGGTCATTCGTTCAGTAGATAAGTAGTGAATTCAGTAGTAAACTCCAAAAATTTTTTCTCTTGGTTACAATAAGATAAAGATTCTGACATTTAAAAGGGTTCAGATTTAAAAGTACTCTATTTTGTGCGAAATGCCCTACTCGCAATTACATTACTGTCTTTAAATTTTTTTACTAAACTGCCATTTGTTTTGTAGAGAAAGAACAGCTGCATCTTGAAATGTGGGGGTAGTGGCGTTACTAAGTGTAAAAATGGGTGAGGAAGGTGTACCGTTCACAACACAGGCAAAGAAACGAAAAAGAAAACGACAGTACAGAGACGTTAATTGCGATGTAAAAGAACAAATCCGGAAGTTAATATACGATGCTTGCGACAAAAGTAAGTTTTCCATTTTAAATCTTTATTCTATAATATTTAAGTGACTTTTTATTTATATATTTGTAATGTGAATCAAAGAGAGAGTATGATTTTGAAAAACACTTTTTTGTGGAAAAAAGAAGTTATAGGAAATGCAAGTTTAAAAATCCAAAATCGTACAACTCTTAATACTCGTTTAATTTAAATAATGATCAACTATATACATAATTTTGATTATTTCAAATTTTTCCAATTCGAAATTCTTCAATTTCTTTATTTTTAAAAATGTTTTTTTTTTTTTATTGCCGTAAATGTCGTTTTTGACACTGATCCAGAACGATTCTTGTAAGTATAATCGTTTTTTAGGTTTCTAAAAAATAAACTAGAAACTTCCGTTAAATGGTAAAATTTTGCATAACTTTTACAACTAATTTAAAACTGTTTTTCTTATTCAGAAAAAAAGTAGTACGCGTTATCATACTTGACCAGGCATGAAACTATATATGATCGTGTGTGATTGTTTAAGGCCATACTCAATATATGAATCTGCATGAAGGAGTATGGCTTTGCATGGCCATATAAGAATTTGCTTGATCATGCATAATTTATGCTCGCCAGAGCTTGACCACACATGAATCATTCAACACAGCGAGGACTATTCTGCATAACTGTAAATACCTTTGAACGGTCATACATGATTTAATCTTGATCAGGCATAACCATTTGTAATCGGCCAGAATACAGAGCATGAACCTGATTCACTGCGTATGGCTTTTTACGAGCATTGATGATCAGGTTTGGCCAGTGTGGTCATGCACAACAACTTCTGCCATTACCTAGGGATACAATACTTATATGAATTCGATTCGAACATGTTATAAATGTTGTGCTTGATGATAGATTTGGTAATGATCGATGTAAGGGAAAGAGAAAAGATCAGAGGTCTAATGATAGAGAAAAAGATA